>JAGTTH010000003.1:0-48814 GCA_022606485.1 Agraylea sexmaculata | reverse complement strand
GTTATTTATTGTGATTTATATTTTTAAGTGGTGCTTAATATATGAAACTTGTTTAAAATTGCATTTTAACTAACTAATTATTTTAACCTTATTTGGACTTTATTATTAGCTAGTAAAGGTGTGGTTTTTATAAGAGTAATATTTATTTTAAAATAGGTACTGTGTTAATTTTATTTATTTATCTTATCTTTTAAGGTCCGCTTTGCTCGACCAACCTTTTCAATTCCTCAATTAATTGGTTTAATAAAATAAATTGTCGTTATATTGCTTTATTCCACTCTATGCGGAAACAGGATCCAAAAGATGTACATTTTATACAAATATTTGTATGACGTTAGCACATTACTGGTTAAATATAATATTGCCATTAATCGCAACCATTTGCGGTAACTTAGTTAACCTCTACACAAATCTTACATTTAAGTTACATTAATTAATAAGTTTTACATTTTTTTGACATCTCTCCAAATATAAGAAACAAATAGTAGATTTTCTTAGAAGATGTGATATTTAATTTCGTATATTTTTAGTTTTAAAATATCCAGGGGTTGTTTGTGTGTTTTGTCCACTTTTTTTAAATCTATAAATCCAGGGGGGGGCAGGGCGTACGATTTTAAAATATATATAATATTCTAAGTTGTTAATTTTATGTATTTAATGTACAAACTCAACCAATCAACGGTATTATTTTTGAGGGAAAACAGTGATAAAGGATTAAAATTATCAGTGACACTTGTGACATTTTGGAATTGAAAAATGTAGATTAAAATGCGTCTGTATCCGAATTTGTAATTCTTAATAATAACCTTTTCTATGGAGACGATGTCATGTTCCATTTTTGAAATTCGTATAAGATATTTTAAATGAAGAAAAATGTCTAACCAATAAAACCCAGTGAAATATAAAAAAAAACATAACTATTTTTAATACTTTGTCCTGAATTTGCATAGGACGGTGGCAATTTTTAAGACATTGGTGGAAAAACAGCAACTACAATTAGCGATTAGCAACAAAATCTTGCTGTGGTTATTAAACTATTTTCAACAAATTTATCTTGTTGTACACGAAAAATTAACTATTTACAGAGTAGATAATAAAAAATATTTTTCATTCTAAAATAATTTAAATGAACTAGGCAAATTTAGTGAACAGTGTTGCCATACGATACTAACATCATATATTCACTCATTAATAATTCCCAAACTGTCATAATATATATTTTTCTTCATAAGAAAAAATAATTTGGCCTATAGGTTCAATTTTAAAGACATGTTGTATAAAATGAAGACGTTAGTGCATATGTCGAAAAAATTTCAAATTAATTTATATTTAGTAAATGTACTTTGAATGAAAAATTGTTTGAATTATCATTGTCACGAATCAACGGCCATATTCAATAAAATAGTGTAATGAGAGTGTCTGTTCGTATACGCACCAACACTATTCAGCTCAAGCATGACTCACTAATACTATTATATTTGATAAGTGCTGCATCATGACTACGACTTGGGATCCCCCGTAATGCTCTAGTGGATTAAATTTGGGTGTAATTTATTAGAGAACCATGATTTTAACATAGATATAAACATTAGATATCGCATTGCATATAAATAAGTCGTTTAAACCCGTGTATTGTTTCACTCTTCTCTCCTATTCGATAAAAGCATAAGTGTGTCTCCCTCACTCGACACATTTCTAGTGACCACTGAAAGTGGTTGTGACAATACTTTGGCGGCGGCCCTCGTGCATTTATAATTATTAAAACGCAATAATATTGTAAAAATGTTAAAGAAGTAGTCTTTGGTAAAAACTGAGCCTAGATGTATTTGATTACAATCTTTTCTCACTCAGAATCGTCTACAAGGTCCGCCATCTTGATATGTATTTATACATCCACTTGTATGGCCTTCTAATATAGAGATATTTAATAAAGCATTATACATAAATTAAAAAAAACTATTAGGTATAAAATAAATACAAATCACAACATAGTCTTTGCCAAAAGTATAATGCGTTGATTTTATGCTAAAAAATCCAATCCAAAATTAATTCGATCGAGTTTTGTTACAAGCTTACTCTGTTTTCCTTTATTGTAATATTTAAACCATAGATATAAACATCAGATATCGCATGGCATATAAATAATTCGTGTAGCCCGTGTATTGTTGCACTCTTCTCTCCTATTCGATAAAGGCATAAGTGTGTCTCCCTCACTCAACACATTTCTAGTGACCATTGAGAGTGGTTGTGACAATACTTAATAATATTGTAAACATATTAAAGAAGTAGTGTTTGTTAAAAAGTGAGGCTAGATGTATTTGAGTGTATGTTTGAGTCCATATGACATGTAGTAACAATGCATTTACCCATTTTACTGTGAAATATAACTGAAGATATGAAGAGACATGTTTACAGTATAATGTTTGCCAGGTAACTCATGTTTTTGGCCACTTGATTCACTTGAACTAAACACGCATTTAGCCACTCTTATATTTATAATATGTAGGAAGTAACGCGTTTATTAATTTAAGTAGGATTATGATTTGAATCAAGGATATACTTTTAAGATTGCGGTAGTGTTTGAGGCTGCATTTCAAGGGTCTGTATTTCCTGCTGACGAGGACATGCACCACCTTCTATGACCTCTAATATATATATATAATCATTATTTGATAAAATCATATATATTATATCAGGCACAGGGGGCTGGCAGGTGAAATACAAGGTCAATTTCTAGGTTAACTTGCGGTCGTGCCAACAATTTTGTGATATAACAGACGCTCTTATTTGCACTTTACTCAATTAAAACACTATCCGTTTGTGTTTATTTTTATAATGTATTTTGAATGTAAATCGAGGCCAAATCAGACCAACTGTGACGTCATATCCGCCTCATTTACACGTCTTAATAAATCAATCATTCATTTTATGCGAATGTTCTTAAATTAATTATTTGTTACCAATTTTGAAAGTACGTACATAATGTCCTGGGTTTTATTGTGTTTATTCTATTATCAATTGAGGGGCTCGGTGGAATAAGGGCGTATATTTAATGTGATAGATTGTTAAACACATCGATAGACAATTTTGAGTTTATTAACAATTGTAATTTTACGGAAAAAAGGCGTATTCCGTTTATCCGTCACTCAGATTCTATTTTTTTCTATCTCATATTCTAATTTCTTAAATAGGGTTTAACAATATTTCGATTTTTTATTTAAAAAAAAAAAATATTTATTATAAACTTCACACTTTCTAGTGTGGCAATTTATTTGGCATTTTTTAATTAAATTAATATTTTCAATTATTAAACCTGCTTTAATCAAGAAAATTGGGATATAGGCGTATCTCTTTATCCGTCCATATTCCATCCAATACCTAAATGTACGAATATTAAAAAAAAACACAAACATTTTTAAAAATAAAATTAAATATCCTTGTAGAATTTTATTAAATATAATATATGGGAATATTTCAAGAATAGTTAATTAATCCCGAAATATTATTTTTGAATCCTTTTTATTTTGGGTACTTTTCACACGTTTTAATTATCATCTATTTTTTATAGTAAAATTAAATATCCTTATGGAATTTTATTAAATATAATATGTAGGAAAATTTCAAAAATAATCCCGAAATATTATTTTTGATTATCCTTTTTATTTATAATTAACGTGGAATGAAAGTAGCTTATTATTATTAGCGGAAATAAATGTGTATAAAAAGAGTTTTTTTTGTACTTCTAGAATAATAAGTCAAATAATATTTATCCAGCGAATTCACAAACATGTGTGAAATAAAATAAGCAGGTATGTTTTTTAAATATTCTTTAAGCTTGTTGTTTCGAAGTGTAAGGTTTTATAATTAATATTTATAAATTCTTTTCGTTATCTAAATTTAGTCTAATAAACAAATAATACAGACTGGTTAAGGCCAATGATCCGTCATGGTGGTAAAAAAAGCCATTAAACAGACAGGTTTATATTTTAAAAATAAAGCCCGCGGTTACATTCTACGGTAGCTGGTAGTTATATAATAAAAAAAGAGGTTAATTTGCATTTCAAATAAATCAAATTTAAAAAAAATATACCTATATACGATGCGGTAATTGGGCGAAGGAATTCTAAAAAACGGCCACATCCGTATTTTGTATGAAATAAAAATATATATTTTTTACAGGGGCGGACTTTGAAGAAGAAAACTTCCTTTTTTTCCGTTCCGCAACACTTGATTCACGTAACCGCGTATTACTTTAACATTGAAATAATAATAACACGACAGTTAATAATATTATTTGTATTTAATAATAAAATAAATGGAAAGTGTCCGAGTTCTTTGAGGACGTGGTCTAGTATTTATTATATTTTTATTTCACGTAGACGACGACGTGTCTACGAAAATAATCCTGCAAAATGTCACAGATTTTAAGGTCGACAGCATTTTTAGACAAGGAAATATTACATAAAAAACTATCTGCAAATTACTTAAAAAATGGGAAATATTATAATTTAAAACATTAGACAATTACACAATATAGTTTAAAGGCTGCGTTTATTTTTATTTCGGATTAATGTGGAATGACAGTGGTTTATTATTATGTGCAGACTCAGGGAGAAGAAGTGCAAAGACAGGTTTTAATTGTTAAACCAAATTAGTTTTATATAATTACAGCTTATTAAGACATTTTTTTATAACGCTATTTAACTGAGAATATTTAAAGGGGTTGTAGGGAATCGCAAAAAAAAATCACTACTGAGTACTTTACAGAAACAGCTAATTCCAAGATGGTGGCAAAAACTCGTTTCCAAAAGTACTATTTTATAATTATTTTTTCACTTATTCATGCAATGCCCCATATACAGGGTGGACTTGAATTAACTAAAAATATTTTTGGAGGTGGTAAAATATCGCAAGAATAAGTGAAATACAATGTTAAATATATTTTTATTGACAATAAATAATCTATAATATCTTTCATTGTTTTGGAACCGAGTTTGGACCGCCATCTTGAAATGTTAAATACGTATTTTTTTTCAAATAACATACATATAAATATATTAATGTCACGAATTAAGAATTTATTATATATTTTTTTAATAAATAGTCCATCCTGTAGGTACAGTAATATGAATTAATAATAATTAAACCGGTTTTTGCACTTCCACCCTCTAGTTAGGCTTATAGTGTTGCCATTAATGGATGAACGAAATTATAAAATTATTAATTAATTAGTTAAAATATTTTCAGTTATTTAAAGTATACTTAGTATTGTAATATTTTGGTGTAAAAAAATCATCATAGATTTGGCTTTTATTTAATGTATATAATATTAATTTGCCACATTACCTTTTATTAAAATAACACTATGACATTATTATTATATATTTATAAATAGGTTTCTGATAAAGACAACTTGGGTTACAATTATTTATATTTAAAGCATGCTCTTCGATTATTTTAATAGTCAAACCCAGCGTTTATTATATTTTCATTGTAACTGAATATAAAATCACGTCTCAGTGTTGTTGTACTCTTTGAAGGTATTTATAGTTCATTGCCTTTATAATAAACTAGGGTAATTTTAATTGAAATTTTCAATTTGTTAATGTTTTTTTATGTTCTGCCTGGTTTTTTAATAGGACGTTTATCTTTGAGTTTTGATTTCATTGTTGCTTTAAAGAAGTTTTAAAGATTTTTTTTATTTTAAAAATGAAGTATAAAAATGTGGAAATCATCAAATTAAATACACCTAAAAATATATTGAAATTATTTAATATTTTGAAATGCTCTGATTTGTTTTTAATACGAAGATAATAAGTTGTTTGTTTTTTCATTCGAAAGAAGTTTGAAATATTATTAAAATTATTAATAAAATAATATAAGGCGGTTTTCATATGATGACAACACTCATCACAATATTTAAAAAGCGAGTCTCCTGATAAATACTTTTTTTGAGAATTTTCATTTATTATGCATTATTAAATATCTTTAAAATTATTTTGAAATAAATTTAATAATATTATCATTAAAATACCCGTTTCAAGATTTTAGATATGTATTAATTATGATTAAATATTTAAATTGAATTATTTATACACCTGGCAACACCTAGCAACACCTAGCTGTCACAATGGATTTCGTTTGACCATTATTTATAAAATATATCAGTTTACGATTAACTACCTTCTATTGACAGAGACATGAAACGTGTTATAGATAATAGAGGAATCTACATTAGTTGCCGGTCAAATAGGACTATTTTACTATTTCGAAAATGTCCAATTATATAGTTTAAACAATCATTGAAAATGAAAATTTTTTGAAGTTTCATATACTGACAGCAAACATATTTCAAACGAAAGTATACGATATCTCGAAGGTATTCGATACATATTAAGGGCTACTTTCGCATATCTTCAATAATCAACAAATTTAAATGCAGTCTCACTACCAAATATTCTATTCCATTTTGAATATATGGCTCAGTTCCATAAAGACTTAAGAGCACACGGAATTTTAATGCTTGTACCCTGATATATTAAGGACTATTTTTCTGTATATAGCGACTCTGTATACGCTGAGGATATTTGAAAGATTGACCCGTACAGACAGACAGTTAGACAATTATATATATTATGTAGTTTGTATTCGTAAGGCTGTGTATAATGTGTAGATAGATAGATCGGCATCCTATTTATTTTCTAAGGTCACTTCTCTGTCAAATAAAATGATTCCCAGTAAATTTAACTAACGTATTTTATTTTGTCGATTATCTCGGAAAATGCATTCAGGTATTTTTATATTAAAATTACCAATTAGCTTATATGTATACATGCAGTCTCCGATTAGGGTTGCCAAGTTTTTCTGTGCTTCCGGGAGATATATCTCAAAATTGAATATCATCATCATCAACAAAAACCTATTTTCCTCAATTACTATCATGAAAATTTAATTACACAGAAAAAAAATATTTTATAAAATTAATATTTATACATTCCCTGAGGGTTTATTGAGAAGGATTTTTAGACACAACAACGTGTTAATTGTCTGTTGTTTATCTTAACTATTACTAGTTACACAGGTCACCGACTTAATAATCAGTATTTACCTTACAATACAGGAAATCAAAGTAAACCTGGATCAAGACGATCGATCGCGATTTTATTGATATTATTCCCAATCTCCCAGTTGTAATAACCGATCAAATATATTTTTTTTACTCTAAAGTAATCTCAATCAATATTGAAAGAAGGTAAACAAAAATTAATTATGATTTTAAATAAATTTTTAGTTTTAAGACTGCATCTTTCAGCTTGAATCAGTTTTTGTCTCTCGTGTAAAAATGGACTTGCACATTCTGCAAAGAAAGCTGATGATATATTAACACATAATCTTACCAGAGTCCTTAATTTTATTTGCAGTCATAGAATGAATTTTAATTTAAAAAAAAGAATGAAAGATACTCTTCATAAAAACCTTTATTGTTAAAACTATCGAGTACACAAATAATAATGAGATATTTCTCACGGTAAAAGCAAAGTTTGAAACAAGTAATTATTGGTTTACGGAGATTACTTTCATGTACCAAAAATTTTAAATGGTTTGGTCCTAAAACTTGTATCAATACATTTCTATCAAATAAAAACTACGACTATGTCAATATCAAATTCAAACAAGCAATATGATGAAAAATCGACTACGGAATGCATAAATGTCAAATATTGTATAATAATTGTTGATTTGTGTAAAAGTACAAATAATTTTATATATGTACATTATTAATTTGTGCGAATCTTCAATGACTGTAAAGTGAATAAAACATAACAATTTATGTATTTTATCTATGAACAAATCTTATTTAATTAGTTGGTTTGTGTTTTATGAACATTTCGAATAAAACTACATAAAAGTTTGCCTTCCTAATTCTCTATTCAATTCTTTTGTTGCAATTAATTATTCAAAATAAACTACCGTAAACTAGTTAAGTGAATTCATTTTAAAAGACGGTGCGCGTAACTTTGGAAAAAATCTAGCAATCTCTTGAAGAAGTGGAGTAAAAACTATTTTTAAAGTTCGAAAGGTCTAATTATTATTTATTCATCTTTATCGACTTCAATATGTCGGTCGATGAGCTAGAGTTTGTTTTGTTTACATTTCTAGTGTAATTTCAAATCATACGCGAGAAACGTACACGGCTCATGAGGTGAGTTGATTGCTTACAGCAATGTGTTTGTGAAACATCTCATCTTTTTCAATGATGAAGAAGTGTTGAAGAAAGACGGCCAAAACAACGACAATGCACTCTTGATCGAATGCCCGATTAAGTCGTTTATCCATGAAGAAAGCCGACGGTTAAGTCATGAAGGACACGAAGAGGACACGGCACCGACAAAATGTGGTACCGTGTGTTACGTAAATCAGGAATCTATGAGGACGTGCCACCGTTGAAGCTGGTCTCCGTGAGCTTGCATCATGTCTCTCCAATGAGCTGCTTCCATGGGTCCCGAAGAGTTGAGGCCCAAACTGAACCATCCTACCATTTCATTTTTCTTCACGCTGCGTCTCCACCACACGGATATCATCAGAGTGACTTCACTCAATTGGAATAGGGCCACCTGAATCAATCAATTTAATTGAATAACCAATTTTGAAAAGCGCACTTCTCTAAAAACTAAAAATTATTCACCTCTAGAGCATTTTTTTTTTAAATTTAAGTAATCAAAAAACTTAAATAAACACATACTTTATAATTAACCTTTAGTAAGTACATATGTATTATATTATGTGGCCCTTTTTAAATTTCATGAACTAATTTTTTCAGGAATTTTATTAAAATATATAATTGAGGCGTTGGAAACCGAATACCACATTCAACGAGGTGTCATATGATTTTTTTTTAGTAAATTTTACTTCGCATACAGATTTTATCAATATTTGGCACTGATATTGTAACACTGTAAAATAAAAGCATTGCTACAATCTGCATGAAAAGCATAATTTATTAAAGAAAAGCTAATGACACCTTCCGACGAGTATATAACAAATCTTCTTTTGAAGGATCATTCTCGATACATTTTAAACAAAATCTTTGCAGAGAATAATTTTGTCAAATTGCCTATTCAATTACAAATATGCAACTATAAAATTATTTCTTACCTGAAATAGGAATAATTCTTTGTAGAGAGGATTCGGTTGTCCTCGTCTCGCTGTGGTTTTTGTTCTGGCCATTTCTTTGCCGAGACTACTCACAACACACAACTTGACGTACGTATCAGGTGCCTTGTTGATGGATAGTTTCCTGAATTGACTACCTTTAATAATCTGAAAATCAATCAAATCAATGCAGTACTCATTATAGAATAATTTCAGTGGTCATACTTCAACAGCCAAGCGTCCCGTTGTTCCGTTATATGCTAAGCCGAGAAGTAATTCTGCAACTCCTCCGTGCTGCATGCTGCTGCAAGAACTAACACTATCTGAACGTCCCAAGCTTGTCAAATCACACGTTGAACCGCTAGCCTTAAAATTAATATAAATAAAACATAGTACAGCCTCAATCAAATTGCTTTAACGATTAGTATTTTATTTAAATTACCTGCATGGTAGCTTTTGGCAGTAAAGTCAGCCATAGAGAGTTTTCTAATTCCAAATGCAGTGTTGAAAATTGAACAATTGCCTCTCCGATGAGGCGTTGTCGACGCATTCTCTCACATAAATAAACCCGGAATCGAACTCCCATACTATTCACATCCTCTGTAACAAATAAGAATGCAATGTTTTTTGACTGTTCTTGTATAATGGATTCCAAATTTAAAAATAAATTTGTTTTTAATAAAAATGGTGGAAATATTTTACCCGGATTGACTTTGTGAAGTAGGAAACTTTCCATAAATTGGGGATTATCCCCTGTTCTGATTTTAGTCTTGTGCTTTTGCTTTTTGCTCGGCAACATCAACAAACGGATCTGTAATATCAATAAACGTGTCAATAAAGTAAATATAAATTAGTATAATTGTTAAATAACCTGTGTTTGAGTTTGTTGGCTTGTCGGTGTTGTTGACAGAGGCGAGGGCATATCTTTGGCTTGCAGTACATGAACGGTCATCTTCCGCATAGGGGCATCGTATAAAAAAGCTACTTCTAAAGTTCCACAGCTTCCCATGGAAACCACCGTTGCTCCACACTTTGTAATATACATAATATGTATTTAAGTTATACGGTGGGTTTATAAAGGTAATCTTACATCTTGTGTGGTGACATCACTATCAGCACTACTGTGAGCTAAAGCCAAATGATGATATGCTCTTATGCGAGCACTCTGTGCAGGAGATGTGGCAAAGCGACCGATCCTCGACTCACGAAGATGAGACTCTGCCGAATGTTGGGTGCAAATGGAATCGGAACGACTCAGCTGTGTTGTTTTCTCACCTCGCTCCACGTCTCCGTGAGGTTCCATCGTTATCTGGATATTTCACGATTCGTTACAAGTCTAGAACTATTAGGTGCGTATTTTAATTATTACCTGTGACACGTAGAGAAGTTGTTCATCGTCGTACTCTTCCAATGGGTCAGGCACGTCAAATGAGTAAACTCTCTCTGAAAATATAAGAAAAATCTTTCAAATGTAATGTAATCATTATATTTTTTTCATATGCTTCACTCTCATGCAAAAAAAATATTTAAGAAATAATACAACAATGATACTAGATATATTATTGCTGTTGGAAGAGCAAATGTCAAATTTTTAAATAATTACACCAATCACAGCCGTTTGCGGTGACTTATTAAGCTTTAACGACTGTTATTGGTGGTATCGATATTATAGTTTTGCGGTGCTGATAATTAATTTCTATCTGTCGATTGATTAGGGTGAATCGGGACACATTAGAATGGATTGTCTGTTTGTTTTCATTGTTTTCAGAGGCAAAAGCGTGGATTTTATAAAGTATTAAGGCATAATTAGTCACATTATACAAATCAGAGCCGTTTTCGGTAGATCATTTCTTGAAAGTGTCAAGTTTTAACAACTGTGATTGGTGATATTGATATTATAGTTTGCGGTGTGACCAATTACGGCATTTTATGTGTAATTTCACCCCTATGAAATGAACCGATTGATTGGATTGGATTAAATGGATATTGTTTTCAGTGGCAAAAGCGTGGATTTTATAAATTATTCAATGTGTCAAGCTGTTAAAATTTTGCGGTGTGACTAACTATGAAATGAAATGGGGTGAATAGGGACAAGGTAGTTTTCAGAAGCAAAAGAATGTTTTTTACTATAAAATATTCATTACCTAGACCACGGGGCTTTGAAGATGGTGCTGATGATATAGGTTGGTGGCCATCGATGGTTGATATTGGATTCTCCGAAGAATGGAGCCTCCCCCTGGTCCATTGTCTCCTCCCGATGAAGAGCAGAACCAGGAGTAAGGTTCCTCCAAGTGCCATCACTCCATACAGATATGTTGACCCGTCCCCTGTTAACAACAATACATGATTATAATCGCTAGTCCAAGTGTGATGTGAAGAGTAGTCTGTAGTACCTGGAGGGGCGTGGTCTTCTGCTGTTATCACCATGATTAGTATCACAAACAGTGGCGGTCAGTGGTCGAGTCCATCTGCCCGATCGATGGGGTGAGGCCGCCCCTGCTTATGCCTGAAAACACTATCGGGATTTGTTCAACTGTTCAGGATATTTATCATGATATCCCAATATGTATGTATGGAATGAGGGGCAGAGTCTCCGCGGGTAGGGCTTCGTTGTTTTTCAGAGTGTGTAGAGGCAAAGTTGTCGCAATGAAATGCGCCTGCGCCCTTCAGTCGTGATCACCTGTACAACCCTCGTATGTCCAGATGATGCCAACATTTTTTAGTTTTCCATGTTGTAAGTATTGTTTTTTTAATACAAATAAGTGATATTTCTTATCTGACGTCGTCATAAAAACCGTAATAGAGCTGTTTTACAATACTGTATATCTGTTTTTAGTTGGTTAATGCCTCGCTCGAGGCTCAGATGAGGAATTAATCCATAAAAGCCGACTAATAGCAGCAAAGCAACTCTATTAAGTAATGTATTCCCAGGCATACGTCACCGTAAATACGATAGTAGAGTTCTTAGCCACACTTATGATCGGTTTTTTGTTAGTTCATCCCTTGTCTGAGCCTCGGGCGAGGCACTAATTAACAAAAAAACGATCAAAAGTACAGCAAAGCAAGTCTATTACCGTCTTTACGGTGTACGTGTATGGCGACGCACGCCTAGGAAACCATAACTTAACTAAATTTGTGTCTTTACCACAAATACCACTGATATATTAGCGGGTCACACAACTGATTTTAATTATCAAGATGGCACACCAAGCAGATGAGTTTGACAGAGGCATCTTGATATTTATACATCCAGTTCTATGGCCTGCTAATATATCGGTGGTATCGCTCAAACTAAAAAATAATCGTCTTCATGTTACTTTTCAAAGTAATAGGTAACCATATTAAAATTTAAATTGTATGTATAATGTAATTAATCTCAATCGTATTTCTAAATAAAAAAACAAGAGGAGGAAAACAATATTTATTGTGGTCTGTTCTTTTTTATAACTGATGCTACTATTTTAAATTGCCTATAACGTTATAATTAAATATTGTCACTATTTACGGTCGTTTTTGTAGGCGTATATTTATCCATTATAAAATTGGGGTGGTACAAAATACGATATGCTTAAAGCGAAACTGATCTAAACGTCACATAATCCAAGATGCCAAGCTATCTAAATGGTATACAGTGGGAATCTTGCCCCACCCATTGAAAGATTATTACTATTTTCAAAGTATGAGATGACATTAGCATATTTATTTTAATTTATAAATACATATATTATTATATTATACTGCAGTACCACTAGAGCATTACGGGGGATCCCAAGTCGCAGTGATAATAATGCAGCACTCGTCAGTTAGAACATGAATATAAAATGCTTCTTTCTGCGATTAAATTTCGCATGTAATAGAAATATAAGAAATTAGGTTACACGAAATGTTGACAATCCCTGGCGAAAATGTAATTGATTGATTGGGAAATGAATTATTTGTCTCAGGGCATAACATTACCTTTTTTTTCTTAGTTTCTTTAAACCATCCATTTTTATTTGTATACTCATTATTTCTTACGATGCTGCCATGTACAAACTTACCGCAAACACCTGTGATTGGTGATATCGTAACAAATTATTTATGAAAAGGTGGCGGTGATGTCAATAAAAAGTCGTTGATTTTGTATTTTATATTTATTTTATATCAACACTTAATTCAATACAGCTTATCGTCCAACTAAAGAAAGGAAACTTCAAACAGCTTGCTTTAGTGTAAATTACATCACAAATTAGAAGAGAGAAAAAAAAACAAATAATATGTAACCACTTGTTTGTGTGTATTTGTAATTTTTATATATATATATATATATGCACATACATTGAGTGTGTGTTGTGTGTGTGTTGTTAATTAAAACAATTATATATATATAATAATATTATATAATACAAGCGCGCGAGAAACTACGAAAAGACCCCTTCGAGAAAATAGTCTACTCGGAATAGTGTATAACGGGGGCGGCGGTCACATATATAAATGGTAAATACAAATAATAATATATATAAGAGTCGAATACACGTGTGCATTATGTACAATCTCGTAACCGGGGCGACCACGCACACTAACATGATAAAATTCAGATTAAACTCGTCTATAGACTGCGGCCAACTCTTTTAAGATATATATATATATAAATATTAATAAGAAGTTTTAACACATTTTTAATAAATATGTAATATTTAGTTTCCTAAATTTATAAATCTATTATTCAATAATAATAATAATAATATTACACCTACCATAGACTACACCTAAAGTGTGTGAACTACCATTAATAATCTATAAAATATTGATTTCGTATGGAGAAGCTTACTGGTTTTTTTATTATTTTATTTAATTAAGCCGAACACGGAGCGTTTTATTTCAACAACATTAGGTGTGCCTATTTATTAAGAGATTATTGGGCAAAGGTGATGGCTATATTCACAATTTCATAAAAATCACTTCAAATATCAAACGAATCACAATTGTCAACAATGTCGGGCAGGCTTGATGCACCGTGTTCTGTCCGATGAAGGAAATGCACCCGATCCAATGGCGTTTTGGTCAAAATGAGTTAAAACCTCGATGAATATCATGCGTCAAGACTGCCAACGGTAAGCCGATGCGACAACTCATACATAATATAACACGGTGACTAAAAGTAAAGCCGGAGACAACAATCTATACAATTATGTGTACTTAACTAATTAATTAATGGTTCTGAACATTGACAGTTCTTCATCGGGCAGTAAAAATGTTCACTTCCGCGATTGTATAAATATATATATAATATATAAACAGAATAGTGGGAGACGCGATGACACTCAATCGGCACTCATGCGTCATACGCAACATATAATAATAATATAATAAAATAATAATACAATGTGTGTGTGTGTGATTTTTGTTTAATAATATGTTTCTTGTTCCAGCCAGCCTCCAGGGTTGCGTCGGAGGTAGAAGCGGCGGGTTTCATCGTAGATGAAGATGGACAACATGAACGGCAGAGCGGGCAACCACCACACGAACCTGGAACACAACATACATTTTGTAAGTATTTTAGACACAACTTGTTAATTCATATTACTAGTTAAACAGGTCACCGACTTAATTAATCAGTATTTACCTTACAATACAGGAAATCAGAGTAAACTTGAATCCAGACGATTGATCGGGATTTTATCAATATTATTCCCAATCTCCCAGTCGTAATAACTGATTTGAACCCTCAACTATTACGCTATTTATTTATTTAAAAAATTCATGTGAATTCAAAAACTAAATCAACTAAAAAAATAAATACCCCTTTCGGAAATGTCGATTAATTAATTAATAATCTAAATAATTTATGCATTGAATTACTTCTTGATAATGATACAATAAAAAAGCAAGACATTCATAATATCGAAGGTAATTTTACAGGAAGGATAAAAAAATAATATTTACAAATGATTACCATCGCTATTCTTTATTTTTACCAGCCCATAAAATATAAAGGGTTGAGAAATAAACTTTTTTGCAGACGGAATTTATGAGAAAACTATCCAATGTGTAGAATACTATACTTATTTAATATATGTTAAGGTGAGATTGGTTACATTGCAAAACTATAATATGATTTATATTTATTTATATACACCTCGAAGGGATTTTCTTACAAATTAATTGACTTAATAATCGTCTCAGTATTTATCTTACAATCATGGATCAAGGCGATGGGATTTTATAAATATTATTCCTGATCTCCCAGTCGTAATAGGCGATCAGATTACTTATCTCCTGCCTTAATTATCGACTATTTTTACTCGTTACTCACTTGAGAGGGAACATCCGCAGACCCTTGTCCATTCCGGGTGTGTAGGAGAGGAAGGCAGCGAGAGCGGTCTCGAAGATCAAACCGAAGTTGAGAGCCCAGTTCCTCATGCCTTGGTGGAAGAGCGAGTTACGTCTGGTCTTGCAGATGATCAAATCGGCCCATTGCACGACCACGATGGATACGAAGAAAGCGGTGTGGCAGGTGAACTCCAAAGTCTTCCTATCGCGGTAGGTCTAAACAACAAAAACAACACAATAAACAGATGATCTACGCGATAATCACAATAACAACCTACCCATTCTTGGCCGTATGAGTCGGTCAGATCGTTGATAGCCTTCGAGTCCCAGTGTTTCCTGATTCCGAACAGTTTCATCGGCAAGAAGCCATTCTCAGCCATGATGACGAAGTACACGAAGAATCCAGCGGCGGCTTGGATCATACCGATTTGACCGTAAGCCATGGAAATGAGCCTACACGTATTAATAACCACATTTAGCATTTTAATAAATTAAACACTTTGAAATTAATATTTAAATCCACTTACCTTCAAATACTAGCTTATTTAAATATAAACAATCATGCAATTAATTGTCGGTTAGTAATTTATAAGCATAACAACAGAAGCGAGAGAAAGAACGGAAGGAAGAAGAAGAAAGCTGAATGGGGTGCCGACAACGTGGACGTGTTCTTCATCACATACAGATCTGCATCGTATCCCGGGCACTTACCAATCCCGGACCTCATTCCTCCCCCCCGACAAATACAACAGTACACTGTGAAGCACACACACAAGCAATGTGTTTTTTTTTATATATATAATAATAAGAAAATGTGCTTCGACATATTATTTCCTACCACTCACATATTTTGTTGTAATTATATGTAAAAAATATATATATATATATAAATAAACCGCAGCTGTGTAACGCACAAACGTGATTCTCGCCCCGAATAAATAATAAAAAAAAAATCATATATTCTATCAACATTTAGATCTTAAAACAATACACTATTTAAATTCGATAACAATGATTTCTGATCCTCGGGTGTTCGATTATCATAAAAACTTTAAATGTCAGAAATCATTGTATAAGAACTACACTAAATCTTACATAAAACGAATGACACTTTAGATGACACAACAAATACAATTTTTTAATGAAAAGTCTCCATTGAATTATGCGTTTGGACAATTTACACAGTGTTTCACTACAAAACCTCATGCAACATTTATATTGTGTAATTATAAATGAAATGACGACAGTAAAAACAACAACAATAATTACAACCAGGACACTTTGACTGATGCACTAATAATAATAATATAACTAAACTGTCCAACAATATTATCACAACGCAATTCGCTATTCGAATTTTATAACTCATGACGAGAATCCTAGAAGAACTGCTTTCATTCAATTGTTCAATATTCGTATGAGCACTTGCCAATAAAAAGGGTGTTGTTTAATTATTCCGAGCAAATTTAATTTATTGAGACACTTTGTTTGATCCAATGGAAAGGTGAAAAATGGATTATATTAGTTTTAACTAGAGATGTTTAGTTTCGGAAACGAGTCCGAGGAGTCGGATATTTTAGTGAAATGGATGGATACAGTTTCCAAATATTCTGGGATCTGTATTAAAACCATACTCTAATTCTACAGACAACTTTTACTTCAATTTTCCACTTCGTATGATATCCAGGATCCGTGTCCGGTGCAGCGATATGAATCCGGGAAGTGAGATCCGAATATTTTTTTAGACTTACACATCTCTAGTTATAAGTTGTAATATTTGATTTTCAATATATTATAAATTAATTTAATCGTCCTACATTGAAATGGTGATTCCAAATAAAATGTATATTTTCTGCTTTTACTCGATTTGAATTTGTGAGCTTTTGATTTTAAACGCCTCATATGATTACCACTGATAATAAAAACAAGATGGTGGACCAAGTAGACGAGTCTGAATGAGATAATTAGTGTTGTCTTTGTTTGGTCTGTCATATTGATTTTTAGCTTCCACTTTTCCGGCCTTCTAATATCCATTTTGAACCTTGTCTGACTCATCTTGTTAAAAAAAACGAATCCTCAATATTGGCAATGTCTCATAATAAAGCTTAGTTCTGTCTACAATATCCCGTCCTTCATCTAAAAACTAACAAATAACGGTCATGTATTTTTTTTTATTTATTTAATATGTAAGGGGGTAAAATATTGTGTGTTGAAGCAGTGTCAGAGGATGGATGGTGTACAACCTTCGGTTGACCAGGTTGTCTCGGTAGGGGTCTCGGGGCTGCCGCTTCATGATATCAGACTCGGGCGCCTCGTACGCCAGCGAAATGGCCGGCACCTTACACACACATATACACAGTTCAGCATGATAACAGTAAGTGACCGAATACCGCTACTGCTAACTCAGCATTTCTCAACATTGATCCGCCTTTGAGAAACACTGCTCTAAATTCTTACATATGCATCGAGAGTGACAGTAAATAGTAAACATTAAAGAAGAACCTATTGCATGTTGTAAATGTCAGCTATTTATTTATAGATTAACAAATCACCTAGTGAAGTAAACTAATTGATGCCGGGACACATTTTTCGAGTGCGCGTTGACTTGAAAAATGTCTACCGGCACAAATCACAGAAACATATATAGTCAGTACATAAACCATAACCCGCCCTATAAATATGTGAGAGACCCGTTAATTTGTGTACAGATGTTGTGTTTTAGAGACGCTTGATATTTATCAGTGTAACATGTCTGTATGGCTGTGCTCTGTGCGAACAACGATCCATTGTATGTATTTGGTTTAGTGATAGTATATAGACAAGAGGGAGCGTGAAGAATTATATATGCACATTTGAATGAAACATGCCAGATGATGAAGATATGATGAAAATGCCAACGGAGACACTTACCTTGCTAATATATATAAACATTCAATATGAAATGAAACACACACACAGAATATTATATGAAAAAGACAAGACGGCACCAACAATATGTATAAGCACGATCACACACAACACATACACATCATACTTTGACTATTTCCAATACATTTTTAAATATCAACAGTTCCCAGGTATAAACGCATCATGTATTAATCAGCATTGTGGATCCTTAAAGGACTAAAGATCCATTTATAAAAAAATCAGCATAATATTGTTAAATCTTTATCGAATAGTGATTATCAAAATTGATTATAGATATGAATCGTTCAAATTTAATTTATGCCGAGATTACCTGACATATATTTAGAATTTTAAATATGGAACATTCACAACATTAATCAATTCTAAATTTTTGATTGAATTTATATATTAACTATTTTCCTATATAATTCAATTGCCACAAATTTTCTTATAAGGGGTTGGCCAGTTGACCTTGGCTTTTACGGGAGTATATATATATGCACACAGCAATGAGTGCTTCTGTTAAAAATTATAAAATTATATGTATAAATATAAAGATGAGTCTGAGTGAGATCATCTTCTTGTCCGGTCTTCTAATATCAATGGTGTCGGATTGATTCCCGATCATCCAGTTGCGAATGACCACTCTAAAAATGATATACACAAGGATTGCTATTTAACGATTGTGTATTGGAAATAACCAAATGTATTACAATATGCAAATAGATGGGAGAGTAGAACAGCTTGTTTGTGCAGTGAGTGAATTATTGAATAGAATGCAATCAAGCTGGTCTACTCGGGGCCAAGCATCATGTTCAATTCAGTGGAAGAGCATTGTCTTCGTTGAAGGTGCATACATGATTATATTTGAAACAGTTATAAGAATAGGAGGCATCAGAGGAGGGTGTTTACCTCTCGTTGACTAGCTTATCAGTGAAAGGATTACGGGGCTGCCGCTTCATTATGTCAGATTCGGCCTCCTCGTACGCCAGAGAGATGGCGGGTACCTAAACACACTATCGCTATCAGCACTCGATCAAAGTCATACTTCCGTCAATCACAATCACACGGTAAAGCTTGGTGCAGACATTTTGTTTGAAATCAATACGCACAGCCCAGCACTACAATGTGTGAAACAATAATCACCGCTAAAGGAGACATGTGAACATGAGACATGAGACAAAATGTAACAACTACATGGGACGACATATGGCATGATGTGTCTATCCTGTTGTATGTATGTAGCGTTTAGTTTCCCTTCTTGTTTAGTATTGAATACTCGTTAGATGTTAGTGTTTGTTACCCGATTAGAATGTTAATTTGTACACATTATGTTAAATGTTACCCAACCCGAACACCACAAGCGGTTAATTGTATTAATTCTGCCACGAGAATTATTATTCAAAATGTTTTGACCTTTGATTGACGAGTTTATCATTGAAAGGGTCTCGAGGAGGTCTTTTCATGATGTCAGATTCAGCCTCTTCATAAGCCAGGGAGATGGCCGGTACCTATCCACATCATCACACATATATTTACATTAAAAAAATAAATGCTGTGCGTAAAAAACAGTTTGTACATAAGAATCTGCTGAGCTTTTTGTCCTATCATGAAATAATAATATAAATTTGGTACCAGATCGGGGGTGACGTGTTTGTATGTGTGATAATATGAAAAAAAAGAGAGTGTAAAATATGGTGTGATTTACAATTTAAATCCAATTTTAATTTTAACATGTGACATGCTCTCGAACAGAGTCTGAGACTAGAAATAGACAGAATAATAACGGTAATAAAATATGCGGAAAGAAATTCAAAATGTTGCTTTACTACTTGAGTGATCTAGCAATATATAGTATAATAACAATCGTTTCACTTGAATGGAAAAGTAGGAAAGATGATGAGGACCGAATCTTACGATAGTACATAATAGTTCATAAAGATACGCCACTATCTACTTTTTATATCAAAAAGAGACTCTGCCATATAAATATATAATAATAATTGATTAAACATTACTCAGCATAGTATAGTAGTAAAAATAATGTAAAACTACTGCAGATAGATAATGTGAGGGAATATACAATATAGATATATTTTATCTGCTTTTTATAATAGTCAAACCTCTCGTTGACAAGCTTGTCAGAGTAGGGGTTGCGGGGTCGACGTTTCATTATATCTGATTCGGATTCCTCGTACGCCAGTGAGATTGCTGGAACCTGATCAATGTCACATGTCACACACGACCCACTACTGGTCCGTTCATATTTTATCATTCAAATCACTACCCTTCACTTAATTATTAAATCAAACACTTTCCATTGTGCCCATTCAAATGGACCAAATGCAAATTGTTCTTTGTAATGAATAGTATAGAAGGTTTGTATATTTACCATGTCAGTTCCAAGATCGATGCAAAGGATGGTGACTGTGCCTAAGGGAAGAGGAATGTCGCAAAGGATGAAAGCCAGGAAAGGTGAGATTTCAGGAATGTTGGAGGTCAGAGTATAGGCGATGGATTTCTTCAAGTTGTCGAAGATCAGACGGCCCTCCTCAACACCGGTGACAATAGACGCAAAGTTATCATCCAACAAGATCATGTCAGCAGCCTGTTGATAAAATTATTATTATGCAAAAATAACTCGATACACAATAACTTATGTAATGTACTTACTTGCTTGGATACATCAGAGCCGGCAATACCCATAGCAACACCAATATCAGCCTTTTTCAGAGCAGGGGAATCATTGACACCATCACCGGTTACGGCCACAATAGCGCCCATTCGCTGGCAACCTTCCACGATGATCAACTTCTGTTGCGGTGATGTACGAGCAAACACAATTTCAGTATGGTATCTAAAATAATATTAGATGTGATTACAATTTGATTTTTTCATTAGATGTAAAATGCATACTTCAGAATTTCATCCAATTGATCAGAGTTGAGTTCCCTAAGTTCGGTACCGTGAACAACAGCGGCCTTGGCTTCACGTGGGTTGACTTCAGATACGGGGATGTTAAGACGAGCGGCGATATCTTCAATGGTTTCATTACCTTCGGAGATGATACCCACAGACTTAGCAATAGCCTTGGCAGTAATCGGGTGATCACCAGTAACCATGATAACCTTAATACCAGCAGAACGGCATTTGGCTACGGCGTCAGGTACGGCAGCTCTCGGAGGATCAATCATGGACATGAGGCCAACGAAACGGAGGTTTTCCAGGGGGAAGTTAGGATCGTCTGAGTTGAACTTGAAGCCGAGGGGGAATTTATCAGAAGGCAACATCATATCACAAAATCCAAGCACACGTTCGCCAAGACCTCCGAGTTCCAAATAAGCATTGTTGAAAGCTTCCTTCATTTCCTCATCCAAAACCTTTTCCTTTCCGCCGATGAAGATGGTTGTGCATTTCTCCAAGATTCTTTCTGGGGCTCCCTTCATTACCATAACGTGTCTGGGGTCGCTAGCATCTTCGGTCTCGTGAATTGAAACTTGGTACTTGTTGGTGGAGTTGAATGGAACTTCGCAAACCTTCTTGTTCTTCTTTCTAATAGACAAAACATCACCGAGAGCCAGTTCCATACATTTAAGAAGAGCAGCTTCGGAAGCGTCACCACTGACTTCTTTCTTCAAAATTGGTACACCATCTTGGCCTCCTTTGAATTCAGCACGGTTGCAAAGGGTTGCAATACGAGCGAGAGCTTTGAATCCAGGGCTAGTACGGTCTGCAAAAAAAATAAAATTAATCAGGTATTCTTATTAATTATAATAAATTTCTTGGTATAGTAATTGTACCATATTGTACTCCAGATTGATCTTCAGTGGTATCAGCTTCAATGATTTGGTTATCGAACCACATGTGAGCAACGGTCATACGATTCTGGGTGAGAGTTCCGGTCTTATCAGAGCAGATGGTGCTGGTTGATCCAAGAGTTTCTACAGCTTCCAAATTCTTAACCAAGCAGTTCTTAGATGCCATACGCTTAGCAGTTAAAGTCAAGCATACTGTCACTGTAGCCAAGAGACCTTCAGGCACATTAGCGACAATAATACCTGTGAAATTGAGTTAGAGTATAAGTTTAGCATTTCAATTCTTAAAACTTAAAAATTATTTACCAATCAAGAAGATGACAGCGTCCAGCCAGTGATAACCGAGAATGAAAGCAATGACGAAGAATGTGACTCCCAAGAATACAGCCACTCCGGTAATAAGATGGATGAAATGGTGGATTTCCTTAGCAATGGGAGTCTCACCGGTATCGAGACCAGAAGCCAAACCAGCAATACGACCCATGACCTAAAAATATATTATGTTTAGACACCATAAAATGATAATTTCAAATAAATCCAATAATAATATTCTTACAGTGTGATCACCGCAAGAGATGACTACTCCTTTAGCAGTGCCTTCAACAGCGTTGGTAGAGAAGAAAGCCAAATTCTTAGTTTCAAGAGGATTTTCATTGGTGAATCAGGGCTTCGGGATTGTGGTTCAGACTCTCCAGTCAAACTTGAGTTGTCTACTTTGAAGCCTCGTGATTCAATAATACGAATATCAGCGGGAATCCTGTCACCAAATTTAACCTGAAATTCATTACAAAATTTGATTAAAAAAAGAATATTTAAATAAACTTTATATTTTATACCTCGACAACGTCTCCAAGTACAAGGTCTTCAGCACGGAGGGTAAGCTTTTCACCTTCACGCAGTACAGTAGCAAATTGGGGCACCATGTTCTTGAAAGATTCCATAATTTTTGAACTCTTGCTTTCTTGGTAGTATGAGAAAATACCGGTTACAATAACTACAGCAGCCAATACAATACCGAGATACAAGTTATCATCTGCGGGTTCTTCAACTGTGCTAGCCTAAAGATGAAATATTATTACAAAATGCTCGGTAATAGTCGGAGATCATCTATAATTTAACATACCTGAATACCGTAGGCAATGAAACAAAGAATAGCACCAATCCAAAGGAGAAGAGCGAAACCTCCGAAGAGATTCTTACAGAACTTCACCCATTCGGGGGTTTGTTTAGGCGGGGTGAGTGCATTAGGGCCATCACGTTCCAAGTTCTCTTTGGCCTTAGCATGACTTAAGCCCTACGATAAAAAAATATTTAATTATAACAATACTTGAAAATTATGGAAACATATTTTTTTTAATAATCAAATTACATTTTCCGGGTGGGTTTGGAATCGTTGGTAGAGTTCCTCGGGTGTTATTTTATGGTAATCAATATCCAACTCCTGTTTGAGATCATCGAGATCATCTCCTTTGCGTGGCTTCTTTACAGGCGGCTTCCGCCTTGACTGTAATCATAGCAACGATAATAAATATCTGTACCAATAAAATTGCTATAGAGTATTGAATCATTATGAAGATTTCATTTACTGTTTATTGAAGTGTGTTGTGTTTAAAAAAATGTATGATTGATGTATTTTTAACTGAACATAAAACAAGAGACTAAATGAAGTTAAATGCACAAGCCAAACTAAGGGGTAAGAAACAAACAAACAAGCAAACAAAAAAAACCTTATACTGTCCATCGGCAGTTCGGTTGTCATCCTTCAGGTTGGGGGCGGTGGCCACACGGTAAGAGTCGGAGCGGCCATGCTGTAAAACACATACACACTACTACGTGAAGCATGCCACTAAATGGAATTGTGATCCATACAAAAGCAACTCACCAACAGACGCCACAATTTTAACAATGGTGAAAAACAAAAGCACCACAACATTTGATTTTAATACGGGGCGTTCGTTTACACACCGTTAAAAATTGTCTGCGTGTGGTGACACCAGTTTGGATCACAAGGTTCTTGATGCACATAACAATGATCATTGTATTTATAGATCACATTCATTCATGTACATATCGACTGATCACAACAGCATGGATATTGACAATACATCCGACCTTTATGTTCAATTACATAACATGTCAGCTTGAATTAAAATAAAATTGTTATGTACTGTCCTCTGCACATGCTGCTTGTGGTTAGTCGATCATGTTAAGAAATAATATCTAGCGGCATAAAATAAAACATAATGTTACGCATTCACAAAAACAAACAGTTGCATTTCGAGTGGAAACATAAACAGGGATGATGATGATAATTGCAAATACTAGATGCTGTCCAGCCGTGTAGAGCTTCCACCGTTCTGGCAATCGTCCAGCGGTATTAACACAACGGCAAGATTGGATCGCTGTGTAGTTTTATTAATGAGATGAACTTATTCTGATCACATGAAGTTATATCTAGACACAGGCAAACTAATTTCAAGCAAAACCGAGATTTATGATATAAACAAAATATATGTATGTATGTTGGACAAAGTAGTCATCAGTCTGTTGCGCAGAGTGGTTTACCAAAGTGAAATTTGTTAATTCAAAGTGTTACAAGTTAGACTGTGTTAGCGTTGAGTTATAAAAATTATCACATTCGCAGTGTCTTGATTGAATCATTGTTAATTGAATTGTCACCTTTTTTGTGTCAAAACAATTTTATTTTTCTTGTTTGTATTATTAGCCGTTGTTTTATTAATGTAATAATTTACATCTCGCTTAGTCTGGCTTCCATCAGTTCGAATTCACTATAGCCCGGTTATAATTTTTATTTTATACTGTTAATTGATCATTGTATGGTTTATTTCTATTTAATTAATTTTTTATGGGTTATCCGCATTCCTCAGTACTCATATACCAATTATTTTATATTTTATTATACATAAAGCAATATTTACTATTTATTTATAATTTGAGTAACTAACTCAAAATATCACATGTAAGGGTAGCAGTTATATAAAATGTAAAGACAATGGGACGTATTTAATATAATAGTGTAATGAGAGTGTGAGCGTGCGGTGCGTATGCGTGTACTACCAAGCTCTAGTCTATTCGTAAACACACGACTCACTTAACACACTCTTATTACACTATTATATTAAAATAATTATCAGTTTTTGCCATAGATTAGGAAGTATTACCCCCTCCCCACTACAGTTTCCTAAAGATGCTCTCTGATTGGCGCTTGTATTTGGTACAGTTCTCTCATTGGACGGATTCTAAAAGCAAATCAAATCTTCTATACTCTCTGATTACACGTTATAATTGTCCATTTATGATAATTTTCAATACACTAATAACCGAGTACAAACAATGACGTCATACTTAATTATCTATGGACAAAAGCGTCCATCTTTACGAAACTTCGACTGAAACAAATTATGCACTCTAGGAAATACATATTTTAAAAAGTATATATTAATTTTATAAGCCCTACACTAAAACTAAAGCCGTTGCCAAAAAACTCCAGAAGACATGATGCGAGTTTATTTATAATATAAGAGCTAGCCGCTTTTGGCCGCCAGTTCGATATTAGGTACGGTGACAAATTTTAAAATCGCCATTTTTAGATCAAAAGACGCCAGACTACCGGATTCTTAGTCTAGGAAAGCGTCAGCGTTATTTAAATTAATCATAAATTAACAAAGAATTGCCTAAAATGAAGCGAGACACTTGTTTTATATTTAGTAGTCGTCACGATTATTTATCACCGTATGCTATATTTACGAGCGAGGTTATCTTACAGTTAGTTAAAAATAATTAATTTTTATCGATTAGTTATATTCCCGCCTTGGGGGAGGAAGCCGTTGAATTGAAGCCACCCTACAGGAATGTACCTGATATCTGATACTAATGAGTAAAACGTAGAAATAACTTTAACTACAATATAACACTAGAAAAGATAACGTAATTATCTCATCATGATATAATTTTCGATAACCTTCGGATGCGAATAAATTATCAATTTTACATCGGCTCGTGTAAAAATAACATTTGCGCGTTTATCTCAAATCTAGGACACGCGAAATTGGGGTGGAATTGAAATGCAGGGGTTGCAAACTAATATATTGTACATTTAATCAATCATTTATTAGAATAAGAAAGTGATTCAAGCATCAAATTCGCGATGAATGATAAATCATAGTCAAAATATATTTTAATTTTAAAATATTATACAAAAATCTTCTATGTGTTTTTATAATTAAAAAAAATGTATTTTCAGCAGTTAATGACTTTTGGCTCAATAACGACGAAATAACTAATTTCCAACGTTTAACAAAGTGGGAGTTTTTCAGATCATTAAAAATAATATGAATAAATTGCACAATACTAAAAATAAAAGTCCTAAAAAAGATTTGGATTTAATCCAATTTTAGAATAGAAAATTTATTATGTATTCATTGGGACTTAAATGGATATTTTTATTTATATTATAATATATTTGGAATCATCATTTATCTAAAAAAAAAACTTTTATAAAAATAAAATGATTGATAGAAGAGTAATTTCCCTATGAGATCGCGATTCATTTATCTACTCTTTGTTTCTTATGTGTGTAGAACAAATGTCAAGCTCGCAAACGGCGGTATATTATAGTTTTGCAGTGTGACCAATCACGGTCGGTAAGATGATTCACCTTACTATCCAGGAGATCAGAGTAAACTCAGAACGAGATGATCGACTGGAATAGTAACGATACAAAACTCACTGAAAGTAACCAGCAAATTTGTATATTCGTTGGTAGAACCTTACAAGTTTATATTTGAATATTTATAACCCATTGCATAATTGAGAGATTGGATAGAATAGGGGCGGATACTGCAATACGCCCTTTTTCCTTAAAAAAAACCCTCACCTAAGAAAATATACAATCGTGTAAAAAATGGAATGTTTTACTCAATAATTCGCTACCGCCGATAAGAATGTCAGACATCTGGATGTATAAATATCAAGATGACGGACCAAGCAGACGAGTCTGATCGTTACCACCGAGATATTAGAAGGCCTGACAAGTGATCGGGACGGATCACGGAACAGATGAGTTTGACAGGTGCTAGACCAATCAGACGCAGTTGGTTTCCCACCTGGACCAATCATATCAGCCATATTGATATTTATACATCCAATTGTGAGGCATTCATATCGGTGGTGTTGGTCTGAGTGTTGCCACTATCAAACTCATCTGCATTTATTATCCACTTCTAATATACTGACAATTTTAGTATATGCCCTTATTCCACTAGGCCCCTCAATTACACAGTTTGAGTATAGTTTAATTTGGTGATATTTTATTTTGGATTATTATTAAAATTATATTATTTGTAAAAGGTTTATCAAAAGTGATGTTATTATGGACTCCCCCTTTACGAGATTGGTCTGGTCTAAATACGCCGTGGCACACTTACGACGATCTGCGAATAGAACCACCAACACACGTGCAAATACACGTGTGACGTCATACCCTAGGAACACCTGACGACTCCGTGACGACCGCCCAATCCAGACTTCATACGTCATCAGACAACATCTCTATAATCGATCACAATGTGTCGCCATCTTGTTGTCTATGCAATCAATCAACGACACATTTTTTTATTATTCAATATAATAAGTGTGTGTGCATGCGAAATCTATTAGTACACGCGCGACTCACTAACGCACTCTTATATAAATTTCCATTGGGCGCCCTCGCATACAATTGGTTGGAGCTCCGGAGAGACATGTTCTCGTTGCGTCTCTTATACAATAACACATATTTATTCCACTAACCGGGATGTTAAACTTTTGAATAATTGATAATGGCCTGTTTTATATGTATCTTCCTTTGTTCCTACAGTATTATCTTGACACAACAACGAGTTAAGCTTGGGATTCCTAGGGGCGCGTCGCCGCAAACGCACACCGCAAAGACAGTAATAGAGTTGCTTTGCAGTACTTTTGATCGGTTTTTTGTTAGTTAGTGCCTCGACCGAGGCTCAGATGAGGCATTATCTAAAAAAAGACCGATCATAAGTGTAACTAAGTTACTCTACTATCGTATTTACGGTGACGTATGCCTGGCAATTCATTACTTAATCCGACACTTATTCAACTCATACTTTGAAAACAGTATTGGTTTTTTTATAATAAATATAATCTTGTCTTATTATACTTGAGTATAAATATCAATATGGCGGACCAAGTAGACGAGTCTGAGTGAGAAAATTAGTGTTGAACATTTATTGAGGTCTTGAAAGATTACATGTAATATGCTTATTCTTCATTTAAAATATTTTAAGTTCAACCAAAAACAAGTTATTTAATGCATAGCGCAAGGTTATTTTGAACGGAAGTGAAAGATGGCGGACCAAGCAGATGATTTATTAATTTACCGTACAATCTAGCATTTTAAATGTATCATTCCCGATAAATTAGTTGAGCGGGATTTGAACCTTACGCTGGTTGAAAAATAAATAAATTATCAGGAGCAAACCGCAACGCCATCCGGTTTAGTGATAGTGAATGATGAAAAACATTATAATTATTAATTGTCAAGCCCAATATTTTTTAATGGATTGGCTGATGGCAAATGTATTTCCAGATAGCTGTGGTGCATTATTGATTAAAGTGAAGCTGCAGCACGAGCCGCCACTGGTGTAGACTGAATCTCAATGTGCATTGTGTAAATGCACCACCCTCTTACGTAACTTCCCGTCTCTCATTATATTATGTACAATATATTTTCAGGGGCGTGACCGATATTGTAATACAAATCACGATCGATATAATACACACGTATTAATCTACGGTTAAAGAGCTGTGATTTATTAATTTATACTATATTGCAAATAGTGATGGGGGTAGTCGGAGAGGGTAGAACAGGAAGACCTAAGCCGGTCACCTGACATGCGTACTAGATCGGCGCCGGTTGCCTGGAAAAGAAACCTCGTTTCATAACCGGAACATTATTTTATTTTTTACATTTAACGAAGAATATTTATTTCATCGATTAATTTTAACACCCAAATTCTGCACAATCGATAATCCGACCAGGGGAAATATACGGATTATCGAAGTATTAAAAAAAAAATAACTCAAAAATATTTGATCTGTCGCTCCTTTCCAGAAAAAATATCACCCAGCGCCCCCCTGATTTTTATTTATAAAAGTGTCTTTTATGCCTTCCCGAAAATTTTCCTAGATGTGCGTCAACGTAAAGACGGTATTAGAGTTGCTTTGTTGTACTTTTCATCGTTTTTTTTTTTTTGTGAATTAGTGCGTTTCCCGAGGAATTAACTAATATAAGTGTAGCTATTGTATTTACGGTGATGTGTGCCTGGGAATCCATTATTTAAGGGGGTCGGTTGCCCCCCCTGGATTGATAAAATAAAAAAATAAAAAACACCCTTCTGGAAAATTTACTGAGTTGCATAGTTTGCTGTTTTAGTTATATTAACGAATTCATATATATTAAAAATACTATATAAGCGGATATGTAGTCTCGATAATCCATATGGATCGTCGACTTTATTAGCGATGGAAGGGGGTTTACGAGCTGTCAGGCGCGTATGAAGAAAAAAAAGAGAGTGTAATTATAATAATTTGAGGATGTAAATTGTATATGATTGTTTGTTGGGTGTAAGTGTAGGGGCGGCGGGCGGCGGGCGGCCTTGGTGGCGGGTGATCGATAGGGCTGTGGTGTTATGCAACCGCGTTTACCTGGTCTCCCATGATGGAGGAGGTGTGGTATGCGGAGTAGCCGGGAGTGTAGTCTGGAGTAGCTGCTGCGGAGAGCTGTCCTGGCTGAGTGATGCTGTGTGAGTGTGGAGAGCCTAGGACATATCACACTATGATATCTGCGGGAGATGAGGGCGGACCGAAGACTTATCCAGTGGGCCGCCGGCGACCGACTGCCGCCCTGCCCCGGCCGCCTATCGACCACACCGCCCACACATACACTCTCATCTTATACCACTGCACGTATACGCGACACACTACCGCACAATATACATATTTTATTCAATTATTTCAAACATACACATCTATATTTAAAATCATTAACACGCCTCATTTGTATACCTATATAAAAAAAAATACATTTATATAAATATATATCGTGTGCCAAAAATAGGGTGAAGGGCGAAGGTAAAGGACGCATCCTTGAAACCCCCCAGCATCGCACCCTAGTAACAGAGTTAAAATTGTGGTACCAGCCTAATAAGCTCATGGGTTCAAATCCCGATCGATCGTCTTGATCCAGTCATTCAACAACGTAAGCTTTCGTGGGCAGGCAAAATAACCCCAGATGGAGAGACACAAATTAAGTATAATAAAATTACCCAGTTTCGATTAAATATAAAGCAAGACTTTTGATTTTTACACTTATATCGTATATCAATGTAAAAGAGATGATATGAGAACATGTCTCTCCGGAGCTCCAACGAATTGTATGCGAATATAAAGCAAACCTTGACTAAGATTTAACCGCCCAAGGACTTTTGATTTTTACACTTTGTTAATTTACCTATTGTCAAAGTATAAGAGACGCAATGAGAACATGTCTCTCCGGAGCTCCAACGAATTGCATGCAAGGGCACCCGAGAGAAATTATAATAGTGTGTTAGCGAGTCGTGTATGTACGAATAGACTTGGTAGTATTGGCGTAGATACATAATATTACAACCGGTTGACAGTTCGCCGCGTAGGGATTTCGCACTCTGTTTGGTGGAAAGGCCTTTAAATATTACCTAATAATCTCCTCTCTCAAGCGCAATAGTGGATAGAATTAATTAAGGGTTAGGTTAGGTTTCTCGTTTGATCAGTTAAAATATATTTTGGCCTTACTTTTTAATTAGGAATTACATCAGACCTAATATTTTAATAATGAGTGTCTAAAATTTGATATTTCCTCTATAAAACAAAGAGTAGGGGTATAATTGTGCATAAATAATGTCGTCATAAGATCATAAGACCATCAAACAAGTTAACACCGCATCAGGCTGGTATAACTTTATCACTGAAATTAATGTTTCAGGCGTCTCAAAAATACACACACACACACTTAAGTGAATAAGTGCATTGACGTCACATCAATAATAATTATTAAATAAACCGCAAGGCCCATTTTCTATTCTATACATTAAAGCTGTCTGGTAGTATTGATCCTTTTCACAACGATTGTCGACTACTCGAATATTTTATATGTAATCTAAAAATACATCGCGATTAATTTACTTTTCTTATCATCCAGATCGATAGTAAAAGAAAACAAACACGTACTGTTAAATTAATTGTTTTTGTGTAGGTGGCCAATCCCCTAAAAATGTACAGCGATGATATCATGTTTTATTTGGTCTAAAACCGTGTGTCAATATTTTCCACATTCGCATTGCTTTTTATAGACGTGTTAAAAAATGGCGTCTACAGTAAAGAGGGTGGGTCCAAATATTCAGCAACCCCTTTAAGATGAGATTTTATGATTCCAAAATATTCTGTTACATAATGTACACTGATATAATGGCTGCAGTGTAGTAGTGACGTGAGTGTCTTGCGCGTGGCTACGGATCAATAGTAGGAGGGCAGTTGTATGCGGCAGGGCGTAGCACCACCACCGCCCCACACCACCCCCTCACAATGATACATCGCGTATCGTTATATCATTAGGACATCGTGTCAACATTCATTACAGAGTCATCATCATCTACAATAAGTAGCCTTGAATGATGTGCGCCTCATTGCGCATGACGAGCTTAAGTTGACCCAAAATATGTATGCATTCAATTATGCAACACTTGGGGTCGTAAATCGATTGATTTGAGGCTTTGTTTTACATTCATTATGATTATTTTATTCAAGTAAGTAACTATACAAGATGCTAATTAGGCCAGTACTAACCTACGGTGCAGAAACATGGGTTATTACCAAGACTGAGGAGGATAGGCTACTTAGGTTCGAGCGGAAGATTCTTAGGAGGATCTTGGGTCCTGTTCAGGAGGCACCGGGACTATTTAGAATTAGACGGAACGATGAGATTTACTCATTATATAAGAGCGTGAACGTAGTGCAGTTCATTAGGGCTTTAACATTAGGTTGGGTAAAAAAGCAGGAGGGATACTATCCAGCAAGCCTGTGAGTAAGAGAAGGCAGGGTAGACCTAGGCTAAGGTGAGCTAGTTAGGAGTTTAGGAATTAATAACTGGAGGAGCATTAAGTGGAAGATGCTGGTGCGGGAAGCCTTGGTTCATCTTATGTCAAAATATTTTTGAAAAAAAAAACTTGTTTTTCAAATTTGTAATAAAACTAATTTATTATTGCATATTTAAATTATACTGGTTTAAGGCCTTAACAGAAGGCGAAATCCGTTCGCGGCGAACTGTTAACGTGTAAAAATATATGAAATGCAGGAGTTCTGTTTGACAGGATTTGTTTAAAGGTTCACGAGGTCTTAATAATCGCCTCAACTCACATTCCAGGCAATCGGGGTAAACCGATATATTTGCATGTCATATATAAATTGAGTCAGGATTTTTTCAAATTCATACACATTAAATCCAGTATATGATTTAAAATTTTTGTGTAAAGCCTATCAATTGAAGAACTTGGTGAAGCAGGTTACAGAAAGCGTTATAAGAATGCCAGACAACCGGATGTATAAATATCAAGATGGCCGACCAAACAGACGATTCTGAGAGACGCGGTTTGTCTACCTTCAAGAGCAGCTAAAAAACCATAGCTCAGGGGATAAGACGCGTGGCTACAAAAACTGTGGTCATGGGTTCAAATCCCGCTCAAATAAAAATTGATTTGATCGTTTATTACGACTGGGAGATCGGGAATAATATTAATAAAATCACGATCGATCGTCTTGATCCAGGTTTCTCTGATTTCCTGTATTGTAAGGTAAATACTGATTATTAAGTCGGTGAGCTGTGTAACTAGTAATAGTTAAGATCACCGACAGACAATTAATTAACACGTTGTTGTGTCTAAAAAACCCTCTAAAAAAACTCCATCAGATTGTAGGTTCTCTGGTTTTCTCTTAATAATAATAAAATCTAAGCCAAACCTACTAGCACTTGATTGTTTCTGAGTGTTGCCTCATTATACTCATCATTTGGTCCGCCATATTTATCTTTTTCATGTTTAAACATCCAGTTGTAATATATCGTTGGTATCGGGTAAACAGTAACTAAATTCGCTCTACAAGCATAAGGATTATATAGAATACTGATATTTTGAACACACCTGTGGAGAGTGATCGTGTATTAGAAACAAACGAATAAATGATAAGACGTTGTTGTGTAAGAATGTGTCGTTGTGATGTTAATTGGTTGGTAAGTTTCCTTGTGTGGCAAATATGTTGGCACATGTGACTTGCACTACGACTAGTCTTATCTCAATATTGACCGAGTATTTAACAGAGGCGTGCAAACAGAGGGTAGCCGTGAAAGTGCGCTACTCTAGGACTCTAGGAAGGATTAGCCGCTGATAATCCCGCAGTGAGTCCTTCCCCAAGAGGACGTTACGTTACGTTACGTTACGTCGCGTCGGGAACGAGGCGAAGTGTGCCGGGCATCCTGCTCTCCAAGGTGAACACCGCCATTATCCCATTGACTTTACACGGATGTGGAAGACATTACACTTATATCTACTAACTGACACACTATCATCTTGTAATATACATTACTATAACACACATCGGTGGAAACCAAATTACATTAAAACATGCTCCAAATCACCAACATACACCCATATTAGACAACAGGATGTATCAATATCAAGATGGCGGAACAAGTGAATGATACAACACGAATTCTTTAAGCTATATGCCATTTTTTTTATTAAGAGAAAACAGTCGTCTGGAATACCAGAGAACCTACATCTCTTATGGAGCTTTTATTGAGAGGGTTATTTTATACACAACAACGTGTTAATTAATTGTCTGTCGGTGATCTTAACTATTACCTTACAATACTGGAAATCAGAGTAAACCTGGATGAAGACGATCGATCGGGATTTTATAAAAATATTATTCCCGATCTCCCAGTCGTAATAACCGATCAAATCAATTTTTATTTGAGCGGGATTTGAACCCATGACCACAGTTTTTGTACTCACGCGTCTTATCCCCTGAGCTATGGTTTTTTTAGCTGCTCTTGAAGGTAGACAAACCGCGTCTCTCAGAATCGTCTGTTTGGTCGGCCATCTTGATATTTATACATCCAGTTGTCTGCCATTCTTATAACGCTTTCTGTAACCTGCTTCACTAAGTGCTGGTGAAGCAGGTAAGGAAATCAGAGTAAACCTGGATCAAGACGATCGATCGGGATTTTATTAATATTATTCCCGATCTCCCAGTCGTAATAAACGATCAAATCAATTTAAAAATTCTTTACTTGAGCGGGATTTGAACCCATGACCACAGTATTTCTCATCTGCTTGATCCGCTATCTTAATATGTATACACCCGGTTGTATCGGACACACAATCAATCAGGTGTGAATGTGTAAGTACCTTTGCAAGTATTCAGTACCTACTCTAACGCTTTGGTTTGCTAGGCGTACGTCGCTATAAACGTACTCGTACGTAGATCCGTTGTTTCAGTTAAATATGCAGTCGTATCTATATCAGAAGCTTATTTATTAAAGAAAAATAATAATCCTATTATTATGAATGTGTACATTAAATGAAAGCCAAACTTATTATGCTTGGACCAAAATATTTAGTCATTTAATAATATTACCAGAATAAAAAGAAATCTTGTCTCATAAGTAAAATCTTTTAATAATTGAAATATTTTTTAATAGTAAATTGATTGACTAATTTCAAATGTTAGAGATAAACACAAAAAAGCTGCTGTAAAATCATATTAAAAATGGTTGTAGCTAAAACAATACACAACCTGTGTAATTATTTGATTATTTTTAATATTAATTCGGCGATACGCTATCTGCCCTTAAAGATCTTCTCAATTAGTTTAAATCCACCGCGTATATGTGCCGTAATAGACCGTGCTAACCTTGTAAGGAGATCTCGAGCTCGGTGGTATTTTTATTAGATTTGTACATATTATTTTTTGGAATTATTTGATTAATAATATTATTAATAATTTAATAGTTAACATTACGACTTATTTTTTAATTTTAATAATATTATTAATAATCTAATAGTTAACATAGGAATTGAACCCAGGACTACAAAGTTTGTAACTACGCCTCTATTCCTTAAATTTATTACATATTAAAATTAAATAGTTTCCCATTAATACATATATTATTTTGAGGGCTGGGAATCTAATCTAATCTCGGATAATAAAATACCTATACTATTTTTGTCACCACAAGAATTTAACCCAACAAAATTTTTTTTTTTTATTAGAATAAAACAAAATGTGGAACAACACAAATCTACAGTTACAATATAAATAATTTAAAAAGCGCCATTAGTTTAAGAGGAGCCGGTTTTGGTAAAACATTTACGAGTGTAAAAAAATCAAGTCGACGACCGTCAATAAAATATTTTTAAACTAAACACAGCGAAACCCATATACGACATTCGTTTGGAATACGATCAGCATGCGTTATACGAGATGTCTCTTAATGAAAATTAAAAGGATTAGCATATAGTGTAGGCTAATCTTACACATGAGACTATCAACTATCGGATTACCAAAAATGTCCGGATTATCTAAGCAAAAAATATTGTGTCTATTTTTAATTTTTCCGATAGTAGCTATTGCATTGAATGGGAGGGGGTTTATGCACTGACAGGCGCTTCTCATAAGAAAAAAATTAAGATCATCGAGACTACACTGTATTATCCAATGATTTTATAAACTAGAATTAATCAGGCTAATCCGACACCACCGACATATTACCAGGCTATACAACTCATGCAATCAAGATGGCGGACCAAGCAGATGAGTCAGTGTTAAGATAAAATATATGTATGTGTATGTTCAATAAACGTTCAACATTAATTTTCTCACTCAGACTCTTCTACTTGGTCCGCCATATTGATATTTATACTCAAGTATAATACATCGGTGAGACAAGATTCTATTTATTATAAAAAAAACCAATACTGTTTTCAATGTACGAGTTGAATAAGTGTCGGATTAAGTAATGGATTTCCAGACATACGTCGCCGTAAACGTACACCGTAAATACGATAGCAGAGTTACTTGGCTACACTTATGATTGGTTATTTGTTAGTTAATGCCTTATCTGAGCCTCGGGCGAGGCACTAATTAACAAAAAACCGATCAAAAGTACAGCAAAGCAACTCTATTACCTTCTTCTATTTATGCGTTGAATAAGTGTCACGTTAAGCTTGGTATTCCTAGGCGTGCGTCGCCGTAAACGTACGCCGTAAACGTACACCGTAAAGACGGTAATAGAGTTGCTTTGCTATTTTTTCGTCATTAACTAACAAAAAACCGATCATAAGTGTAGCTAAGTAGCTCTATAGTATTTACGGTGACGTATGCCTGGGAATCCATTACTTTACAGGACGTTTCGTTCATTCTGGGTTCAGATATTGTCGTAAACATTTCGGAGGGTCATGGCTTCGATGAAAAATTAATTAATATCTCTGTAAGAACCGACGACTTTAAATTATTTCTTTAAAAAACGTCCAAGAATGTGTATCGTATCAAGGACGTATGTTGAGATTTCACTTTTTTTCAAATAGTTACAACCAGTTTGTAAATGTTCGCACGGATAAATAGCAGAGATAACCAATGATGTATTGAATAGTATTTAAATAGGAAAAGTGATGATTAGAGAAAGCCAAGTGATACCAGTTGACCATGGCGCAATGTTTATACGGCCTCGGCCTGTTGTGTGATCTTCAATGTCATTAGCCACATTAAATATTTATCAAAAGTCGACAATATTACAAATAATAAAGTATTCATCAGGAAGAATGAGCTAAGTTATAAAATGCACTCGCTATGTTATCTGTTGTTTAAGACAAATCTTATATGCCGTGGTTTATTTCCATTCGGCTGGAACGAAACACGAATTGTGATTGAAAACATTCAACACATGACTCGATACAATTTGGAATTCTTCACGGATAATAATAATAATAATAAGCAGTGTTGCCAGACCATTGCATAAATAAATTATACAATAACGAAGCTTAAATGTATGTATGGTTAGGTGGTAACAAAAAAATCGACCTTAACCAATTAATAGTCAAACTAGAAAATTTAGATATTCAAAAGAAGACTGATTGAAAAGGCAAGTTAACCTGGATGCCCCAACGGACCGGGCCAACAAAATATTATATAAGCGTGATAATTTGACAGTTAAATCTATGATTGATTGTAAAAACATTTACCAATATACACATTCTCACGGCATATTTTGACAGTTGCTTTACAATTAATATTGTTTATTTTATTGAAAAGAGTACAGTATTCATTATGAGTGTGTGCGTGTGGTGCGTTTGCGTGTACACCAATACTACCAAGCTCTATCACCACACTCAGTATGACCGATCACAGCCGTTTACAGTGAATTAGTTCGTCCACGTGTTTAAAATTTGACATTTTTTCTACAAACGTCATAAATAAATTAAAATCGTCTCTTATGTGATGCTTTTTATTCGTCGATCAATTGGGGTGAATAGGGACATTAGTGTGTATTTGTAATAAATAGCTCAGGTGTTACAAATACTATGATCATGGGTTCAAATCTCGCCATTGCTACTGGAAGATCGGGAATAAAATCCCAAATAATCGTGGATTGCTCTGATTTCCTGGATTGTAAGATGAATACTGAGGCGATTATTAAGTCTGGCAGAGCCTCCATATCAGTTAAACTGTAATCGTTAAACACAACACTGTGTCTAAACCGATATATTAGCAGGGCATACAACTGGATGTATAAGTATCAAGATTGTGACCTAATTTTGGTCACATTGTTATTTACTCTACAAAAATAATGAATAAAGTGAATGAATAAAATTGAGTGGTGGATTTATTTATAGAATTCGTGCATTTTTCTGGAAACACGTACATAATCGCAAAGTTGTACGTATCTTGAACTTGACAGGTCCAAGAAGTCACCACCAGTTTTTTATCTACGATTGTGCGGTTGTGACATTCCATTAACCCATAATTTGCAACATTACTGTCTGTAAACTTTAGATTATGAGAGCAGTTTAGTGAAGCTAGTGTATTATGTCTAATTAGTTCCAGTTTCTCTATAACAATGGCGTCTACAACCACTGATTATTGTGTCCTGTTAAATTATTCAAATGACAATTATACGAGACGAAGGCCGACAAAAACAAAACTCTTAAACAAACCGCTTAAATTATTATTAAATACAATTCTATGAAAAAAATGTTGAGTACGACTTGACGATTAAACTTTGTTGAATTAATTCTGCGAAACGGCGTTAGACGTTTTCGTCTCATTGAATATATATGCATGCATACATTGAAACCTCTTATAACGAGGATAATTCGTTCCCATATAAATCATAAAAAATATACATACACTATGGCCTTTTATATGTAGTAATTCAAAGTGATTTGGTTCGTACTTTAACGCCCAATAAGAGAGCTCACAATATAGACACACAGTAAAACACAGTATACATACACTATGGCCTTTTATATGTAGTAATTCAAAGTGATTTGGTTCGTACTTTAACGCCCAATAAGAGAGCTCACAATACAGACACACAGTAAAACACAGTATACATACACTATAGCCTTTTATATGTAGCAATTCAAAGTAATTTGGCTTTAACGCCCTATTAGTCGTTTATAGATATTTTTTAGTATATTACTTGCTCGTTATACGAATCACTCGTAATGAGAGGCTCTACGCCTGTGTAGCTCTTATTTGATATAAGGCTACCTGCCACACCCTTCTTAGCAACCGGTTAAGGTATACATACATATTAGCATAATATAAATATTGGGCATGATAGTGTGCTGATAGTGATGATGATGTCCCCCTGGTGTCATGACAGTGGCACACATTATGTTATCTGTGACAAGGTTGCCTCCGGTGCATTCATCATTATCAGTCACCCATATTCAATTCACTTCATCATCATCATCATCATCATCGACGTGCATAATACATATTTAAATACCACGAAAATTCTTTAACATATAAAAGCTGAATAAATCACATTACTATAAATGGTCCAGTAACACAAAAAATCAATTAAACATGCAACTTTACTATCAATGATCTCAACTAATTGTAACCCAAGTTGTACCTTTATAAAGAAATAAGTGTAAATAATAGCAGGGGATAAGAAAGGTGGCTACAAATACCACGGTCCAGGATTCAAGTCCCACTGAAATTTTTTTTTAATAAAATCGAGATCGCTTGTGGTGAGTTAGATCGTCTTTAGAAATTTTCTCTACTAACGTATAAAATAATTCACTTATCGAAAGATTTCTATTCGTCAATCAATTAGGGTGAATTGGGACATTAGTATATTTTTTGTAATAAATAGCTCACGTGTTAAGGTTACAAATACTGTGATCTAGGGTTCAAACCCCGCCATTGCAACCGAGAAAATATTCATTAAATCCCATTATATTCAGGTTTATTCTGAATTCCTAGATTATAAGATAAATACTGACATGTAAAATTTGGAATAAAAATTGTAATATCTTCTAAAAAAAAGTTTACTTACAATAAAAACACTTATATTTCAATTTGACAATTATTTGTTATATACTGTCAATTTGTACATTTGTGTTAATAACCCATCAAATCTTAACGATTTAGTCGCAAAATATACATATATGAATAGCTATGGGGGTAAATGGGCACCGTGGTTCATTGGCACACTTTTTTCACATATCCCTATTATTTTCACTAATGGACAAATTAAAAAAATTGCCTTATACAGTGTGAACATATTATTAAAATACATATTTAACAGACACAATACACACACGACAAATAAAATAGGGTTTTTTTATACACAACAACGTGTTAATTGTCTTTCGGTGATTTTAACTATTACTAGTTACACAGGTCACCGACTTAATAATCAGTATTTACCTTACAGTACAGCAAATCAGAGCAAACCTGGATCAAGACGATCGATGGGGTTTTTTATTGATATTATTCCCGATCTCCCAGTCGTAATAACCGATGGGATTTAAACCCATGACCACAGTATTTGTAGCCACGCGCCTTATCCCTTGATCTATTAAGCTGGTAATGTTAGGTTGTCACTCTACACGCATAAGAAACGAGTAGTAGTTGATTACTTTAGTAGCATCATAGAGTGCAAGGAGATCATCGACACAGCACGTGGAGGTGATCAGCCATTGTGATGATTCAGTGCGTGTTACGCAATTGGAAAATTGACCTGGGCCCTGTCAACCATCATAACTATCATCACACAACCACTATATATCAACCAATTACACGACAGAATGTTTGGAATGACGAGACACTTCACTCGGACAGGAAGAAACACCTAATGAGGATAACTATCCTGGATAAAACAATACGCCACATCGCTTCAATTCAGTTACCACACTATTTGGCAAAAGTGAAAATGTCGCGTTTCCAATAAACCACCAAGACCAATATGACTGACGCACCGTGAAGGACAATTGAAAAAGTTTAATGTAAATGTACCACATTGTCTAATTTCCATTCTAATGTTGACCATACACACAACGATCTATGCGGAACGTCTATACCCAGCATTACATATTTTTCAGGCCCGGTTTCTTCAGCTAGTTTTAAAGCTCAAGGTCGTGATGCTCCAAATGCGTTTTTTAAGATTTATCTCGAGCTACCAGCTATTATATCTAAATCTCACGTTATTGCCTCCATTGCAGAGTCGCCTGTATCCACGTTCTCTTGAATGCTTCCGATACACACATCGGAGCCGCTCGGCTATAGATTTGAACACGCCTTCAAGAAATGGAATTATAAATATTCGTACAATCTCCTGCCACGTAGCATGCGATTTAACAACACTTGAAGAAACTGGCTCTCGGTATCGTATCAGTGAGTATCGGAATTAAAATTTAAAAAAAAACAAGCAATGTATCAAAAATAAAAATTTGAATTAAAAAAAACACCTACCGTACTTAACAAAAATATGCTCACTTGTTAATGTTAAGTACATTTTTATTATTATTCACTTTTAATGTTGAGTAAATAACCATTTTAAAAATTGATAAAGTGATTATTTTGTTAAGTACGGTATGGTAGATTTGTCGTAAATCAATAGTCAATGAAAAAAAACGCCTTGTACATTATAATATGTTACGATATTAGCAATCACAACCGTTTTCGGTAAGTTATATGTGTATAGAAAATTAGCCATTTTAAAGTGTGAATATTTGAGGGGGTGGTAAAGTATATAATATTATTGCGTTTTAATAATTATAAATGCACGAGGGCCGCCGCCAAAGTATTGTCACAGCCACTCTCAGCGGTCACTATAAATGTGTTGAGTGAGGGAGACACACTTATGCCTTTATCGAATAGTGCAACAATACACGGGTTTACACGAATTATTTATATGCAATTCGATATCTAATGTCGATGATATATTCACGTTTGCGCCTAGTAATAATTCAAGCATAGATATAAACATATGATATCGCATGAGTGGCTAAATGCGTGTTTAGTTCAAGTGGATCAAGTGGCCAAAACCATGAGTTACCTGGCAAACATTATACTGTAAACATGTCTCTTCATATCTTCAGTTATATTTCACAGTAAAATGGGTAAATGCATTGTTACTACATGTCATATGGACTCAAACATACACTCAAATACATCTAGGCTCACTTTTTACCAAACACTACTTCTTTAACATGTTTACAATATTATCACAATCACTCTCAGTGCTCACTATAAATGTGTTGAATGAGGGAGACACACTTTATCGAATAGGAGAGAAGAGTGCAACAATACACGAATTATTTATATGCAATGCGATATCTAATGTTTATATCTATGAGTATTATACACATATTAGCAGGTCATATAAATATCAAGATGGCAGACCATTTAGACGTGTCTGAAAGAGATGTCAGTTGATGTGAATACCATACTGTTGTTTTTAACACTGTTAATCACCTTGATTACAGGGTTGCCTCAGTCAAACTCATCTGCTTGGTCCGACATATTGACCCTTATAAATATATTTGTTATTACAATATTATTAAGTATTGTCACAGCCACTCTCAGCGGTCACTATAAATGTGTTGAGTGAGGGAGACACACTTATGTCTTTATCGAATAGTGCAACAATACACGGGTTTACACGACTTATTATATGCAATGCGATATCTAATGTTTATATCTATGAGTATTATACACATATTACCAGGTCATATAAATATCAAGATGTCAGACCATTTAGACGTGTCTGAAAGAGATGTCAGTTGATGTGAATACCATACTGTTGTTTTTAACACTGTTAATCACCTTGATTACAGGGTTGCCTCAGTCAAACTCATTTGCTTGGTCCGACATATTGACCCTTATAAATATATTTGTTATTACAATATTATTAAGTATTGTCACAGCCACTCTCAGCGGTCACTATAAAAAGTGTACTGTGACAGTAATAAAATTGATTAGGTTTGCATAAAATCTATCAAATTTGATGACTATATTGAATAATTAAGAGCTTTACCAAGAAAAATATGCTCTGAATAGAAAAATCACCCATCGTGCTATACGAAATACAAAAAAATAACAGTTGGAAAAGGTAACCACAAATCTCAAACCTTGTCCATGGTATAAAACGCTCATTTGTCATAATATATATAATTGTCTAACTGTATGTCTGTCTGTCTGTCTGTACAGATCTTTCAAATATCCTCAGCGTATACAGAGTCGCTATATACAGAAAAATAGTCCTTAATATATCAGGGTACAAGCATTAAAATTCCGTGTGCTCTAAGTCTTTATGGAACTGAGCCATATATTCAAAATGGAATAGAATATTTGGTAGTGAGACTGCATTTAAATTTGTTGATTATTGAAGATATGCGAAAATAGCCCCTAATATGTACAAAAGTGTTGAGTGAGGGAGACACACTTATGCCTTTATCGAATAGTGCAACAATACACGGGCTTACACGACTTATTATATGCAATGCGATATCTAATGTAGACTTATTTTTTGGATTGTGCAACTCTTGAGCAGGTTATCTTAGAAGCCGGGAGATATTGTGGAGTAGATTGATGATGATGATGTGTTAGATAGGGCAGGCGTCGTCCTTGGCGCGCCGTTGGTGACAGCGTTCCCGTAATGCGGATGCCACCAATTGATGATCCAGAGTGTCCCACATTCACGCCGCCCACCTGACCTACACACCACTCTACATTCTGCACAATTCCTCACTGAAACAACTCCAAGGGTCGTCGCCCCTACACTAATTATCACCATTGAGACTGTCACACTTGTTTGTTCAAACAATGCGTTTGTGGTCGCTTGCCACACGTATTTGAAAGTTAATATCTTGTATGTTAAGGCTAAGCGCATACTGAAGCAAGCACGTAACACGCGTGACGTCATTAGGCTCGTCGCCATATACAATAGAAACAATGAATGGCTTAACTGTAAGAACAAACCACACGTGTTAAATCTCGAGCTAGTGTCACTCGCCGATTTACGCGCCAAATGCGTTTCTTCAAGATGTAACCAGATATATCCAGGTGTTATAGCTCGTGCCATATTTCCCCTTCCATTCTAGTTTCAAGCCGAATGCGTCGCTTAGGCTCTATTCGCCTGTTTGCAAGTTCTCTTGAATACTTGCGATACACACATCGGAGCCGCTCGGCTATAGCTTTGACACGAATATTTTTATATTCCGTTTCTTCAGCGCACGTTCAATCTCTTGCCACGTAGCACACGACTTGAAGAAACTGGCCCTAAGCTTAGGATTCTCAGGCGTGCGTCGCCGTAAACGTACACCATAAAGACGATACTTCGCTGTACCTTTGATGGTTTTTTTGATAATTAGTGCCTCGGCATGAACTTACAAAAAACCGATAATAAGTGTAGCTAAAGAACTCTACTATCGTATTTACGGTGTATGTTTACGGCGCCGCACGCCTAGGAATCCATTACTTTACTATTCACTTTCATATAAGGTCATTATGTTGTCCTATTCACGTAATATTACTGGGCCTAGGGGGCGGAAGTATAAATACAGGTAGTTTAAGGGAGAATATAGTTCTTCACTCACGAATCAGTTACACTAACCACTGGACCACAAGGCAGCAATTTATTTAAAAAAATATTGTCTTAATAAGCGGTAATTAAAATAATAATTTGGTTGTACGCGTTAGACCGGGTTAACATCAGTTTACAATTGAAACTGGTATTTGCACTTGCCTAGGTTTTATTGTTACTTAATGTAGTCGTTAGATAAGAGCCGGTGTGTTATTAAGGCGCGGCACAGACATGAGTACTCATTGGTGCTTCTCGTGTCTCCGCCAATGAGAGCACTGTAAACAGATGCGAGCGCCAATCAGTCTCGAGCGCTCGTTCTGCCATTGGCGAAAATTAGAATTTGGCGCCTGACTTTGGGAATGGCGATTTCGTAAAACTATTTAAAACAAAAAGAAACAAACGCTACTCCTCTAGACTAATTATCACCACGCCCACTTCATATATTTCGTCAAACTTTAGACAACTATAATAATATCATATTCTATTCATCATCAATCATAGCCGTTTGCGGTAAGATAGTTTCTTTGTGCGCATTTTATCTACATTCAAAGATTATTATTTTTATATTCAAAGCATTACGGCCACTATCAAACGACGATCCCTAATTTGTGAAGCTACGTGATTGATTGTGTTTACAGACAATATTTTTTTTATCTGTTTGCAAGTGGAGTTATTTACTGAAGTGATTCCAGAACCGTGATGTAATCAAACAACTGATGGCAGGTCACATTGCGCATGGACAAAATAAACCAAGGCAGACACCGACAAGATGGAAGGATGACCTAAAAATATTCAATGGGCTCTATTGTGACAAAGGGGAAAATAATACGAGTATCATCATTTAGTCCAATAATACAGTAAATGTGCAGATACGAATTAGCTTACCGAAAACGCATGTGATATGTGATTTCGTAATTTAAATAAAGGTTTTCAGGGCGTACATTTACGATGCCTTACGCCTAGGAAACCCAAGCGTTAAGCTTAATACGAAATATCGGTTAATTCTAATCTATTACAGAGTAATTTCGATAATCCGACACTTCTTGCATAATATTTTTTTCTTATTTTGATATCAGTGGCGCCTGGCAGTGCATAAACCCCCTCCTACGCTACGAATTCCCTAATATCGGAAAAAATATTCGACAATATACATATACAATAAAGGATTTTTCCCCTCTTCCATTTTAGTATTATTCGATACATATTTCGAACCGGATAATTTTGATTGTATTAATTTCTATTTTTTATAGAATGGATGCCGATAAACAGCATCAGGATTTTTGAATATATCAATTTTATCTATGTTTTATTAATTTTGCGGGAAAATTAAGACGAAAAATTTTCGTAATTAAATCTTAGGACTTTTCTGCAGCACTTGGTGTGACCAATCATAGCCGTTTATGTATCAGAACGAATTAAAAAAAAAAGAAGATACCAAATATGTTTAGGATACATATACAATATTACATCATCATTTATTAAAAAATAATGCAGTGAGAACATATGTTTTTTTAGTCATATTCTCATAATTACTAGTTGTATCAATACTTTAGTCAACAATTCCGAGTATTGGAGGCACATAATTTGAAATAATAAAAAAGACAAACATAATTAACATTCATCGAGTATTGTGAACTAACATCATAAAATTAAACATTCCTATCAAGAATACAACTTACAACTGTTGAATTGAAAACATCATGTCAAATATGCTAATGATGATTGTTTTTTTTATTATTCCTGTTGTATAAGTTCAGATTGAATGGCATGACCGAAGTTACGAATACATTATTGTCAATAATTGTCATCTGTGCCGTTTCGACGGAATGGTTTTATTGATAAGACTTTATTGAAATTTAGAGCGTCAAACGATCTAAAATATAAATGCAATATTCAATGCCGCTCGTTTTATTACACAATTAATTTGATGGAAACAACACTATGTGTAAAATGTTGCGAAACCGGCCTCGAGATATAAATACAAATATGTGAAAAAAATATATAACCACACGCGCGACCGTTGAGATTCAAGAATACTGAAGATGAGGATGACTGACCTCTGACTGTTGCGACATGGTGTCACTGGCACGCGGGCGGCGCGGTGGCGATCACTGTTCACAGGAGAGCGGCGGCCTGAAGAGGAGCACGACGAGCGAACAGAAGCGAACAGCAGCGAACAGCAGCGAACAGACCACTGGACCACACTAGACTGATGGATCACTACTACACTGCGCTGGCCGCTGGCGCTGACAGGAGACAGTGTTGCCATCACACCACAACACTTGACCCCGCCCCACCAGTACTGCATGAGCACATAGCGATAACGATATTTTTACACATTGATCAATAAAACGCTATTATAATTACACTCTAGCGTCAAATTATTACCTTTATTAACATTACGACATCTAAAACCAACAAAAAAACAAATTATCCTTCAAAAAACACATTAAATGTGATGCGACATGATAGACGGCATCAACAAATCCTTTAAATTACACGGTATTTTTATTTTATTACGTTTGGCTTTTTAGTTTTTCCGAAGCTCCTGGAAAAATGATAATTACGTTAGATGGATGTTGCCATGTGATAAATGACAATTCATCGATGAGCCAGTGAAATGACAGGTGTTGGAAATGTCAGGGGCTGTCGGGAATACTGTTGAGCCAGCAACACCTGCAGCTCGGCAAGCCACGCCCTCTTCACTGTCCTCGGCCGCTCCTGTCTGCTGACTCCTGACTCCTGACCAGTGTTCATCGGACAAAGCCTTACCAATTACCACAGTGACGGACTAATTCAATATATTATGTGTGCATATTATTCAAAAGTCTCTAACATATGTTCGTCAAATAGGCTCTTGTCACATTTAAAAGCCGATTTATTTGAAACTCTTTATTGACGAGCCGCCAACAGCTGTGGAAGCCGAGGTAGTCAGAGGTGTCGCAATAATAATTCCGTATGTCTAGTGAAGATATTGGAGGCGTGTCCTCCAGGTGCGCTGTTGGGTCTTCGGTCAAAATGCCCGTGCCGTTGGTTAGTAGTTCGCCTCCTCCGCTGGATCGGGTTGACGAACTATCCTTTGGAGAAGATATATCCTTATCATATGGTGAAGGTCAGTCATATCCACAACGCAGAAGTATTACCAGTTAGTGTTTATTAACATGTGTTTTTTATTTATAGATTTTCCTCGACTATCCCCTGAAACTGAAGACCTGAGGTCAGATTTGCCAGCTATCCATTTCAAAGAACAGGAAAATAGTTTTTGTAGTGCCACTCCAATTAAAACTTATCACATTCCCCAATACGAGGAATCTGAGAGTGAATTAATTAATGACACCTTTGTAAATATCGAAGATTCAAACGTGGAAGATCTCAATTTAAAGTATGATACTGACATTGTCGAAACTCCAAATTCAAAAGAAAATGGCTATGATTTAGATTTTGATGATTTCACAACATTCACCGTCCAACCGGAACCCGTTATCAATCAAACAAATTCATTAGACACATTGACTGTTGAAAAACTTGATGATTTTCCCAACTCTGACACAACCTCAGACATGCGGACACAAGAATCGTCTTCAGCTGATAATATATCCTTATCTAATGAAATCGATGCTGAATGGGAGACTGATATAAAATTGTCCATTCCGATTGTTGAAAGTGAATTTGAAGATGAATCAAATGCTGTCAACTCTCCTCCTGATTCCACAGAAAACATAACTGCAGTGGTTTTGGAAGATACAACATCAAACCAATGGCTGTCTGATGAAAAAGAGTGTTTTGCACCGATCGAAACAACTGTAGATGTCAATGATAATAAAATGAAACCACCTTTTCAAGAATCGGCACAAATCCAAATCGTTGAAGATGAATTTTTAAAAAGTGACGAAATCAATACTGCACCTTCTTTAAATCGCGATGAAGATGATGAATTTGAAAATTTTACATTCCATCAACCGGAAGTGAGTGTTTCAATCTCTCAAGAGTCTTCGCCTGATCATGGAACATTAGCAGACGAGTTTGATGATTTTGCTTCGTTTCCAGTCATCGATAATTCAACAACATCTCACTCACCCGAGTTTTTACCAGATTTCAAGGCCTTCAACGATTGTAATAATGATAAGCTTCCAGACGAAGAGGAAGATGATGATTTTGGAGATTTCGCAACGGCTGACGAGCAGAGCTTTGCACCCATTCCCGTGAGCTGTGATAAAAAAAGTGATATAAATATACTACTTAGTCAGAAGGAGGGTGATATTTTAGAAGTTATCAAGAAAGCGGTCGAAGATATGTTCGTTGAAGAAGAAGTCTACAATGATACGGATGAAAATTTAAGTAATTTTCAATTAAAACTCGGCTGTATGTGGAGTGCTTTAAGCACAGAACATACCACACTTTT